>JASPKZ010008050.1:995000-1022500 GCA_030220185.1 Diploptera punctata | reverse complement strand
TATGTGTATAAAAAATTATAATTTTGAACTGTATTTATAAAATTATTCGTTGATGCAATAGAGATTGAGTCCATGTAGAAAAAACCGGAAAAAAAAGCACAGGAGTAATTGTCACTGTCTCTCACACAGCGAATCCAGGTTCGATTCAAGTTAATTTCCTTGATAGGGTTTTATCTGTGTCCCTCCCAATTCTAATATAAATGTCAGGTAATTTAGTCCACTTGCATTTGCTATACCACTCATCTAAACACATTCTTGTCGTTTACTGATATCGCCATAAAACATTATCATTAAATAAAAACAAGAGACAATCAACATTTCTTAAAATTGAAATTATGCACTATAATTTGTTGCTAAGATACAATGAGATATTCTAAATATTATCATATCAGGCTTAACATATATTTTATTTATTTAATTAATTATATTTTACACCATAGCTGTTTGATCTGTTAACAAGTACTGGAAGTTGTGAAACTTCTTAAACGTCTTATACATCCATTCAAGCATTTCCGTCCTTTCCTGTTTCTATCTCTTTTCCCCTCTGATAATAAAATGCAACATTGCGATGCTTTCTATTTTTCTTCCACAAGACTTTTAGTTTCAGTGTCTTCATCAGTATTATTTTGACTGTCACAGTGTTTCATTGATTTTCGTGTGATGGCTCCTGTAGCATCAACATTATCGTCTAAGTTAAAATCATGGATTAAAATATATGATTCGTTCACTACTGATGGAGATGTGGTTCTGTGCCAGGCTTGTAATAAGAAGATAGGATGTTCAATGAAATCTCAACTTGAACAACATGTTCGCAGTGCCCTGCATGCTAAAAACAAAGGACTACAAACATCTAAAAGGCAAGTGCTTCTATCTCAAATGCAACAGTCTTCAAATGTAAGGAGTGAATTCTTCCATGACATGTGTAATGTTATTGTTGCGGCAAGTATTCCATGGTACAAACTCCAGATACCTAAATATCGTGCATTTTTAGAGAAGTATTGTGGGAGGCAGATTCCTAACGATTCTACGCTCCGAAAAAAACTACATGCATTTGTGTTACGATGAAGCAATGCCATATGTGCGACGTGATATAGGCAACAACTATATATAGATCGCTGTCGAAGAAATAACGTATGTAAAAGGTCGCTATATTGCCAATCTTGTGATTGGTAAGCTGGATGGAAAGAATCCCCCACACCTTTCCTGATTTCTTCTAAAACGTTGTAGCATGCAAATCATGCAACAGTGGCTCGTTTTGTGAACGACGGACTTAAAGTGTTGTGGCCTGAAGACGTTCAAGAAGATAAAGTCCTTGTCCTATATTCTGATTCTGCGGCGCACATGTTAAAGGCGGGAACTTCTCTGCGTGTGTTTTATCAAAATATGGTCCATTTCACTTGTCTCGCACATGGACTGCAACGTGTTGCCGAAGAAGTGCGAAGTAACTATCCAAAAATCAATAGAATTATTTCAAACACTAAGAAAGTATTTGTTAAAATCGCCCAACGTGTGTTGCACTATAGAGAACAATTACCAAATGAGAAATTGACCCCTTAACCTGTCCTCACTAGATGGGATATGTGGATTGAGGCTGCCCGCTTTTATAGTGAATATTTTAAAGAAGTGTAGTCTGTAATAGACTCGTTTCCAAGTAAATCAGCAGTTTCTATTAGAGAGGCTCAAAGTGCCCTCAGTGAGTCCAAGGTACAGTGCCAATTGGCATATGTTAAAAGCAATTTTGGATTCATTTCTGACAGTATTGTAAAATTAGAAATTTGTGGCATGACTTTGAAGGAATCACTGGACATTGTAGAGGACGTTAAATCTAAGTTAAGTGTTGTTCAAGGAAATGTTGGAATGAACATAATGAAAACAATTGACTCTGTTATGGAAAGAAACCCTGGCTTCTCGACATTGACTACAGTGTGTAAGATCCTCATCGGGGAAGAAGAAAATCCTCCAGATGACATCTCTCCTGAAAAATTCCATCTGCTTAAATTTGCACCATAAAACTTCATGTGATGTGCAAATAACATTTTCTGCTTATAAAAACATTCTCTCTGACCGACGACACTCCATGACAATGGAAAACTTGGAGATGCATCTCTCAGTTCATTGCAATTTAAAGTGAAATAAGTAGATTGTTTCTGTATTCGCTGTAGGGGCTAAAGATTGGTTAAAGAGTGACTACGAAAACATTGCATAATATACTATATAACTAAAAATACATTTTGTAACGTGGTTTTTTTATTTAGCCATTTTATTTATTATATCAACATGTTTAATTAATAATTGTCCCACACTTTTTCTATTAATAAAATCTGGAATCAATAACTTAATATTTAGTATAAATTTACACAAAACTTAAATTTTAACGTATTTATTAAAATTACATATTTTAAGAATTTTTTATGTAATATTTACATATTTCACCAAATATTATTACATAAATGTGTACATATTTTGCATGTTAATATTACATAAAAATCCTAGCTTTAGTCATCACCCACACTAAGAAAATGGGACTGAAAGTAAACATCAATAAAACTAAATATATGTTGACACATACAAATACATAAATGATGGAAATGGACAATTAATGAAAAAATAGGGAAATTTTGAAGTGGGTGAATTCAAATAACTAGGAACAATAATTACAAATACAAATTATATGCACAATGAAATTAAACAAAGGCTCAATTAAGGAAATGCATGCTATTATGCATTACAAGGACTCTTGTCGTCCCAGCTTCTCTAAAAAACATTAAAGTGAAAATATGTAATAAAACTGTTATTCTACCAGTTCTATTATATGGGTGCGAAACATGGGCTCTTACTTTAAGGGAGGAGAAAAGATTCCGGGTATTTGAAAACAAAGTTCATAGGACATTTTTTGGATCAAAGAGAGATGAACAGACAGAACAAAGGAGAATACTGCGCAACAGTGAGATACCTGATCTTTATAGGAAACTAGATATAATATAAACAGTTAAGTCTCATAGACTGTGATAGGGAGGATGAATGGGGAATGAAAGAGGGACATGGAAGCTCCTTTTAGGAAAACATACAGTAGAACGCCCAGTTGGTAGACCAAGAATGTGGTGGGAGAATAAAATTAACCATGATTTGAAGGAAGTAGATTATACAGGGGATGATTGGAAAACATTAGCTCAGGATAAGGATATGCGGAGAGCTTATGTCTGCGCGAAAATTAACCTAAAAGTTTGATACTGCCAATGAGTTGGTTAGTTATATAGAACTTATCGATCTTGCCAATGAGTTGGTTAGTTATACAGAACTCATCGATCTCGGTGTTCTAGGGGTCTAGTTCCTTCCATTTGGTACTGAGGTTCGCGGGTATAATCCCACCGTGGTCTATGAACTTTTAGGATAGAAAAAACGAAAGTACAAATTCATTGATACGGACTTTTGGCCGGGGGTCACGTATCTGAAGATTTTCATGCCCATAAAACAACTTCAAGGCTAAATTAGTGCAACTAAACAAAATGTAATGGGCATTTCTGATCCGAGTAATATTTTGGTTGCCTAGTTGGTGTATCATTGAGGTGATGTGCTAATCACCTGCTGACATCCGTAGGCAAATTAGCGTAACTAATCTAGCTTGATTATATAATTCCCGCAATCGAGCACTCTTGGCCCACTTGGGGATGTATGCTGTAGACTGGCGGACACACATAGGCCTAACCTATTTTTTAAAGATTCTGTAGGCCACAGTTAACATGACTGGACAGAAAAAAGAAAAAAACTGCAGCTAAGCCGGTTTTGAACTCAATATCTGTAATTTTAAGCGCGAAAATTCTCCCATTGAGCTACCTTAGGCATATATCCGGACCAAGGACAAAATGTTCTCTCTAGTTCTGTTAACTATGGACTGAAGACGGATGTCTTGAAAAATCAATTTCAATATCAGTTTCGTAAATTGCTGACGTTATAAGTGAAACCCCATGACAATGGTTTCTTGCAATAGAAATACCCCACTTAAGTCCTCTGAACACAGTTTCACTACATACTGTGGATCGGGCATTAAAGAAGAACTTGTGCTGGATCCGCGTGGTGAGCTTAAGTAACTCAATCGTAGAGTGCCACCAGGTAAACATGGCGATCGTGAGTTGAAATCCAGCTTTAGGATGAATGTTTTCTTCACAACTAACTCAGAGGGACAATCGAACCGTGCGGTTCATGGCGGCGCGGACATATGTATGGTTATATCTGTATCCTTAGACGTTTCCCAATTATTTCTCTGCATAGTATACCTCTCTCAATGATGGTTAACATTATTCTACCATCTCATTTTGGCCGACCTTCTGAGCGCTTTAACTCTGGCTTTCCTACAAGAAATGTTTATGCCCCTCTTTCATTCTCCATTCGTTTCATATATCCTTCCCATCGCAGTCTACGAAACGGAACTGTTATCATGCATGAATTCCCAAAAAGATTATGTAGCTCACTGTTATAAAGTTTTCTTCATTCACATGTCTGTTCGTCCCACATTTGCTAAAAAAATTTGCTAAGCACTTTGTTCGCAAATAATTCTAATATTTTATCCTCTGTTAGATTACCAGACCATGTTTCGCATCCATGTAACTAGACGAATAATTACTTTGTATATTTTTAGTTCAAGTTTTTTTAGAGAAATAGGGATTACAAAGATTCCTTGCAGTGCATAATAGTATGCGATTCCAGAGTAGAACCTCCATATAACTGGAGGAATAATTATTTTACATATTTTAGTTAACATTTTTTAGGGGGTGGGATTGGGACAAGAGTCCCTGTAGTGCATAATAGCATGAGTTGAACCTATCTAGTTACATTAATTAATCTATGTTTAATTGATTATTTAAGAACCCAAGTTTCATTAGCGTGGGTAACAACAGGAATAATTGTAGTCCATTCAATCTGATTACATGATCAAAATTCTAGCCTTATTACACAGAAATAATATTTCGAAACATTAATAATTTGTATGTTAGATTAGAGAGTAACATTTAAGGATAGGATATATGTAGATTTGGTTTTGTTTGCTACAATGATTTGGACAATTAGACACCTTGGGATGCGATAATGATCTGAACGTTAATCTTGTAGCAGGAAATTGCGTGTGAACACCATACACATGAATTCATTTTTCTTTTCCCCTCTCCCTCTTCAAAACGCAAATTGTGTATAAGCACGCAGCAAATATAAGCTTGTATTTTACTCATAAACCATTACTCAAGAAATTTATGTGGGCCTCACTATCTAGAACAAAACTTATCACATTAGATATTAACACCAGATTTCGTTGTTCCCTAAAACAGAGCGTATAAAAATTCAGGGAACAGAATAACGTTAGGTAAAGCTTGGTATTATCGTGATAGTTATTATTTTAAAATTTATCTCGTCGTTATCTTACTAGGCAGAAGACTAAATTTTAAAGAACTGTTTCTCTGGTTACAGGGAGGGTCTGTTATCCGAAATAGAGTAATATGTTACCTAGCATGTTAACGCGATCGCAAAATTTCATAGCTAACTACCACGATATTACCTATATCGTGAAGATACCTAGCTTTACTCTACATGTTAGATGAATATTTTGTCAAAATGTAATACAATGCTATATGGAAATTTGAAGTGTCGGCGAAAAAGCATAAAAATATAGTAAAAAAATACGCATGAGGCAATATAGCGTATTTATATATAATCAATTCGTAAATAGGGGTACAAAAGCACAGAAGACACAAGGCTTGCTGTTTCTGGCAAGTTAAATACAGTACTGTGAGTCACGTGGGTAGAGTCAACTAATCCCTTAATCTTAATTACAGTTTTCTTAAAGCGATTTCGCTATTTATATGATATGATATATCAAGCAGCTTTTCGGTTGCATTCACTTAGCTGAGCTGAATACCGCTCCAAACTGTACATAGAGAGGAAATGTTCTAAAGTATGTAAAGCCAGGAATCGAACCAGGGCTCCTGGAATGCTACTTAAAACATTCAAACCACAGCATATGTCTCTGCTACAAAACAAGAAACTTCGATTGGCTCAAGAAGTGATATTATGCGACCATAAAGTCGTGTATGTCCCCTCTAGAATGAAGATTAACAATCGATTCTGATTATAGTTTTAGCGAATACTACTACTACTACTACTACTACTACTACTACTACTACTACTAATAATAATAATAATAATAATAATAATAGTAATAATAATAGCAATAATAATAGTAATTAGAGCGAGTAATTTTATGAAATTTCATGTTTTAAACTATTAGTCAGATAGCGCCGAGACTAAGCATCTTTACATTTTATGATATGTAGAATCAAATCAGACCAACACTTTTTTTTTTCATATTCATAACAGTTTGGCAAAATGTTGATATTTTAGTGAAAATTTCATATTACTTCATATTTTTCAATTTTCGAATTCATGTAATTTTTCAATAAAAGCTCCAGGAATTCATTAAAATATTTTTGAAATGAGTGTATTTATGTAAATTTTGACAGTGTAATATGGTAGACAAGTGAAAAGTCTTCAGTATCCCTTCTGAACACGATAAATACATTTTATAAAAGCAGATAATTGGATGGGGAGTCAGTGAGTGACCAAGTTAAATGGAAACTCAATCCCCAGAGCAAGAACATAAGCCTAGATGAATAAATAGAAGAACAATGTTGGAATATTCTGTAGTCAGGTAACTGTCATTCCGTTCTTGCTACCTGAGTGCAGGCCTTACTTTGTCAACAAATTACAGCATTTAAATGTAGGAATGACTGCTGGTGCTGCAGCTAAACTTCAAGCAGTGTTTTGTAAAATTAGTAAAGATCGTGTAGGTAAGGCCAACATTTTTCTCACTTGCGTCAAACTATCAAATATAGCATGATACAAGTATGCTGCCATAAAAAGCATGTGACGTTGTGCATAATTTTTCATCGGGCAAAACAATTCTGACAAGACAGGCCTTATAGTTTACTATCAGAAAATGTACAAAAAAAACCTCCTAGCTGTGTATTATGAACAGAATTGACAATTGGATTGTTAGAAGCACAAGTAGACCAAGACCCATTTCACAAAAAGGGGAAGTAGAAAAAAAAAACTAACCGTTAAAATAATTCTTACTACATTTTACCATGTGTGTAGTTCAGTACTGAATGCAACTGTAATTGCATAGAGAGTTTTGAAATAATTCCGAGAAATAAATATGGACTAATAACTTTTAACACCTTGTTTCTCCAAATATGACATACTGGATTGGTCTTCTTGTGTTCTGAATCGTCCAATTTAATTATATTGTTACCTCTGCATCTACTGGAATTTAATACCATATGCAATGTAAAAATAGCAATAATCCAATCTCTGGTCTCGAGGTAGCGTGCTGCCTTGTCACGCAGCGGGCCCGGGTTCGATCCCCGGTCGGGGCAGTTTTTCTGGGTGAGGTTTTTATCGGGGCTTTTCCTCACCTGTAAGACAAATGTCAGGAAAACTTTAAGGCCCAAACGGTCCCCGAAATCATATGATCATCATCATCCTTATCATTATCATCGTCATCCTTCACCAGTGTGGAAAGCAACGGAAAGCTACCACACCTACAATTCCCTAGTAAAGCTGCAAGCATAGCATGAAAATGCTATGACTGCAGTGAAAGACCTGCCTTCGGGCAGAATTACTATGGATGGATGGATAGCTGCTCTAAATTTTGTTAGTGCTATATTTCAAGGAAGCCTGTTTGCTTTTTGTTGCATGTTTTGTTTCTTGTATATGTTTGGGTTGGATTTCATAGGTATCATTAAATAAATACATTAGTTGTATTATATAATTATAACCTCTCAGTTTTGATTTATTATGGTAAAGTGATTCTACTACAGTCTTGAAAGGTTTTTAGTTTAGTGACATGTTGCAGCTCCCATTTTTTAGGCAGTAGGTACGATATGTCCGCCGGGTTGTCGGATCTGCCTCAAGGCCGCATATATGCCCAGAATATGCATCTAATACTCATTTCCATTAGGAGTTGAATCGAACCCAGAGCCACAATGCCACCAGAAGGTCTGGTCCAGCTAAAAATCTTAACCATATTCAGACTCGAACCCACGACTTTCCTGTTTGTAGCACATTTTTCCATATTCAAATACGCTATGGCGTGATCCATTATAATTGTTTCAAATCATGAACACGATATTTTATATTGGGTCAGAATTAATGAAAAAGCTAATTAAAATTGAAACACAGGGAACATCTCGATTTCTTGAGCTATAAATAAGGTCTGCTTGTCTGGTTTATATGCTGATATGTACACTCATAAGTTACAAAGGTCCTATGTACATAAACATATGTGAAAAGTTTAGAAAATGATAGCATCATATATTTTTGTGTCAATTTTCATATATTGTTTTTACGATTCTAATTTTGGTATAATTTTCTTCATACAATTCCTCGCTCTAATAATTACAATAACAATAAATATTTAATTGCAGAGATAAGGACATGAGGCCATCTCTTCAACTCAACTAGTAACAAAGGCAGACAATGCACATAAATGTGATTTTGTTTATATGGTAGGCGTAAATATTAATTTTCAATATTTTGGTGAAGAACGATTTGTGTTAAATATTAGAGTTAGTTTGTTTTTCAATGTCTTTGTCCGTAGTCTTCTTCCCTTCTTGTGGAAGCTCGCCCCTCCACACAAAAGAAGAAATGGGGGATCAGAGGCTTTGGCACCCTACAAGTCCTTGAAATAATTTTCGCCCCAGTAGGGGGGTTATTCACAAGTTTGGAGTGCCTGAGGATTGTTATATTTGGAGAGGTGGAAAGGGACGTCTTTTTCTCTTTTCTAGAGCAGAATGGAAAAAGATGCTAGAGGTTGGATACACTTCATAGTCGCTGGCAAAATGTTCCGGAGTTACCACCTGCCTCTCCTTGTAACCATGTGCTCTCAAACAGTGATGCCACATCTTTCAAGTCTTCGACTTCGTCACATCAAGTGCAATTTTCGAAACCAGCATGATTCTAAAACATTACTAATATCCACTCAGCCTCTTTGAATATACCATGTAATGGAAATTACTTATAAAGTGAAGTATATGCCACTTGAATGCTGCAAGAAAACTGGAGCTCTATTTGAAAGCGAAAATAGCGCGATGATTATTGTTGACACTTTATAAGTATAATCGTTCAATCATCAGAAACAGAATAAGATTATCGTCATGAGTTTACTTCTTTCAGGATTTAATCACTCTCCTTACCAATTAGCAAGCATATTTTTAAATTCATTATTTTTTTGCTATAAATCCTAAAGTTCCTTCTTCTTGCTAACAATCCAGGATCATACCACTTTATTACTTACTTACTCACTGGCACTATCGAACCCGTAGGTTCATGGCCGCGCGGACATAAGCTCTCCATACATCCCTATCCTGAGCTAATGCTTTCCAATCATTCCCTCTATAATCTACTTCCCTCAAATCACTTTATTAGTATTATTATTATGAAAATTCCAAAGCACTGAGTTCAAAAATTGTTGCTTTGTATCACAAACAGAAAAATAATTAGTTCATTAAATTAGTTGGCTCCTGAACATACATTTCATCCCCCATTTCTCCATCGTTAGTTTATCTTCTTTCATTTGGACGGGTTAAAGTTAGAGTTCTGTAAGTTTTTTTTCTTTTTTCAGCAATTACTATAACGCACAAAAAAATCGTGAAACATTTGTGAACAAAATGTTATAAATATAATCATTCAAGAGGTGGCACATGGATCCAAATTTTACACAGATATTTAAATTTAACTTGTGGATTTAATTTTACACTTTTACTGCAGAAGGAAATATATAATATTAACGTGTCCTTTTACTGAGTTTGGTCCTGGCAGACTAGGGATGGAAAATTTATTTCAGACTTGGATTACGGATTCGTCTTCGAACAATGGAATTTTATTTTTCGGAGAAAATAAATCAATATATAATTATTTTGAGTAACACGCCGTAGTCGAGAAATCTATGACACCATGCCTTTAAGCAGAGCTACAAAACATGCGTTGGTTGGGGTACGTGGGGAAACACATTTTACCTCGGAATTTCGGCTAATAAGGCTGTCGGACATGCTCTGACCAGATGTGACCCCTCTATTGGGTAGATGACCATCCGGCTCTGTAAATGGCACATCGGGATATGAGGTCAACAGCCGGCTGATAGACCCGTCGCGAAACTGAGTTTGGAATTCTTTTTAAACGAGAAATTAAAAAAAATCGCCTGTCAATGTTTAAAAAATGTGTGACATGTAAGAGAACACTCGTACTATGAAATGCATATAAGACGCTCGAGTTAGAGGGAAATGCCGTTATAATGCCGCCTTGCTAATCGTAGCAGAGCGGTTTAGGGTAGGATGCTTCGGAACAGAGCTGTGGGACCTTCCGCTGTTTTGAGTCCTCATGGGAAGAATTTTTTTATGAATTCGGCCTGTATGAGAGGATCGTGAGGCATTCGGGCAGCCGCAATAAGTAGCGGTTCTAGGTTGAGATAACCAGCTATAATGGTTGGGAGACCCAACACGCTGACCACATGTCAATCCTATACTGGATACATCATTGTCCACATGTCACACATGTGGATGTGAAGCCGGCAGCTGGATGGTATGTAAAGGACCTTTTTAGGCGGACCATGGAGTTTAGTTTTTAATAGAAACATGCAGCGGGTAATCTCGCAAAGCAATCATTCATCTGGTTAAATGTATTATCTACTGTATTAGTTTTGAAGCAGTTTAATGGTGTAGTATGGGTGACAAGACAAAACAATACAAACGTAGGCCCTAATTAAATGAAATTGGTGTAAATATAGGCTCTATATGGTCAAACAAAATCAAACGCAAACAGGGAATTTAATAAAGAAATACAATTACCATGTTGCAAGTACAAGAAGAGAGTAATATAACGGATGACAGTAATACACATCCACGCTCAAGTTAAATCTACACAAGGAAAATGAATGTGGTGTCGATTCTCTTTCTTCTCTTACCATGTTGCCACTCCCTATCCCCTATATTGCGTTATTTGACTCAGAAGGGAGCGCTGGCAAATGCTATGCTTTTTAAATGATCCGTCACTTACAGTAGTCGTTGAGTAATCCGACAACCATGTTACTACTGGAGAACGAGCTGTCCCTCTTTTGCCTTCCTCGTTACATATTGCCAATTCCCGTCCGCTATGTTGTTTTGTGAGGCTGGCAATAGAGAGATGACAAACACTGATTTTAAATTATCCGAAACCTTCAGCAGTCGTCGAATAAATTACTAATTTGACAAGCATGTAATGCTATTTCAATTGTGATTCGGGGTTCTCCCTTCCACAGGCATTGCATTAATTTAACTTCACAAATGTTTAAACAAAAATTCCAAATTTTCTTTATTTCTTTCACGATAATTCTGAGTGTATATATTTTTTCTGGTCTGAATCTTAAATAAACACAATGGGGCTCCGTAATTACTGAGAAAAACGAGCTTTAAATTTAGTTCCTCAAATCAACACCGCTGCCATTTTGATTCCAGCAGACGATACTATTATGTCTACTCACATCCTCTAATGTTTACACACCATAGAGAACGAAGTTACACACAGCATTGATTAAGGTTTAGTGTTTCAGATTATGTTACATGTGCTAGTGTTGAGTGATAATATGTTAGTAATTTAGGATATATTAGTTATGTAGGATGTAATTCAGATCTAAAATAGACGCCTACGTGCAGGTGAATCGGATTACAGTACGACCGGGTTTGAACAGTTACGGTATTTATATTAGTTTGCACTTTCGGAAATTTCAATTCCTTTTCTATCTACTTATTTTTAGAAGATTAATCCCTACATTTTTTCTTTTAATTCTACCTTTTCGGTTGAACTATAATTTGTAAGATAACTTGGCAATTTATTATCACAAGAATGAACATTTCCTTACTACCGTATGAGATAAATACGAATTTATGCCTACCTTCAAAATTCTGTTTTGGGGTGTTAGTGCTAACTAACTCACTGGCACTATCGAACCCGAAGGTTCATGGCCGCGCGGACACAAGCTCTCCACACATCCCTATCCTGAGCTAATGCTTTCCAATCATTCCCTGTATAATCTACTTCCCTCAAATCATAGTTAATGTTGTTCTCCCACCTCATTCTTGGTCTACCAATTGGGCGTTTTCCCTCTGGCTTTCCTACAAGAAGCTTCCATGCACGTCTTTCATTCCCCATACGCGCAACATGTCCTGCCCATCGCAGTCTAGGAGACTTAACGTTCTTATTATATCTGGCTTCATATAAAACCATGTAGTTCATTGTTATGTAGTCTTCTCCATTCACCTGTCTGTTCATCTCTCTTTGGTCCAAAAATTTTCCTAAGAACTTTATTCTCAAATACTCGTAATCTCCTTTCCTCCCTTAAAGTAAGAGTCCAGGTTTCGCATCCATATAATATAACTGGTAAAATAATAGTTTTATATATTTTCAGCTTAACGTTTTTTGAAAGGAGTTGGGACATCAAAAGTCTCTGCAATGCATAATAGCATGCATTTCCAGAATTGAGCCTATGTTTAATTTCTTTTTGCATCTCATTCCTATTTGTGATTATTGCTCCTAGGTATTTGAATTCAGCCACCTCCTCAAAATTTCCCTCATTTGTCATTAGCTGTCCATTTCCATTATATACTGAATTTCTATGTGTGACCATATATTTAGGGTGTTAGTGCACCTTAAGATATTAAATAAATATATATATATATATATATATATATATATATATATATATATATATATATCCATCAATAGTAATTCTGCCCGTGGGCAGGTCTTTCACTGCAATCATAGCATTTTCATGCTATGCGTTGCAGCTTTACTAGGGAATTATAGGTGTGGTGGCTTCCCGTTGCTTTCCACTCCAGTGAAGAATCATGATGATAATGATAAGGATGATGATGGCCGGATGATTTTCGGCAACCGTTGGGCCCTCAGCTTCCTGGCATTTTTCTTACAGGCGAGGAAAAACCCCGAAAAAATCACCCCGGGGCATGTCACGACCGGGAATCCAACCCGGGCCCGCAGCGTGACAAGGTAGCACGCTACCTCGTGATCACAGCGGTGGACATACAGAGTGTGTGTGTGTGTATATATATAATGTTAAATTCCATGCAACAATAAACTGTCTCTCTCTTCCTTCCATTCTAAAACCGAAATCTGACGTAATAATTCTAACAAATTATTCGTGTAATCAAGTTTTCTTAAAATATAAAAGGTCAAATATCCAACGTTTGCAGCCCTATTCTGGAGTTTACGTTTTTTGTTAAATAATAGGCCTATGTCTAAACTGATATTACGAATCTCTGCAAAAAATGCGGTCCTCCCAATTCGAAACAAATTGGATCAATATAAAGGCGTCTACTTTTGAAAGATTATCCGATCTTCCCAGCATAAACCCTTCATCCGACATAACTGGTTCTCTGAAGGTAGCAAAACAGAAAATAGTGTATTAGGACAACATAGGCTCTTTCAAAGAGATGCCCGGACCATCATATTTGCCATACATTTTATATTTACCTGCAATATGTTAATATTTTCGAAAAATAGCTCCAAATTTGATTATAGTACAATTCTTTGCATTAATTAAATATACAGTTCCGAATAAAAACTAAACCAACAAACAAATAATATATCTCGCTTATATATATTATTGCTTCATTGTGAATCGTGACGTCACGGATATGCTCGGAAAGCTTCAGTAACGCTTGGCCCGTGATCGGAAGTAGCATTTTTTTCGCATTTTTAAAATTCAATTTTAAAAAATACATGACGAAGAGACGTGAAATATTCAAACACCACATTTAATAACAATAGCGGTTGCAGTCATACATATTTTACTAAAATTGGTTTTATTTTTTGGAACCCCATTTCTCTCATATGTCTCTCGCATATTACAACACTTTCTTCGCTATTAAGATCCCATTCACTGATCGTTTTCTGACTCAAGACTGCGACCGAATGACTGGTCAGACAACTCGCATACCTTTCATGTGCGAGAGTCAGAATTATCTGGTATCCCAGTCTGACCTCTCACGAATCGAAAGCCCGAGAGGTGATTCTTCTAGTAGCGATTTATCTGGAAAAATTATCCCTTCAAAAAGCATATCTGGAGGTCGTTTGCAAGTTGCCTTATAAGGCAAGATCTGATACTGCCGCCGCCCAGGAAATTCAAATGCGTTAATTTGAGGAATGGACTAAGAATGTGTTATATTATTATTATTATTATTATTATTATTATTATTATTATTATTATTATTATTATTATTATTACTGTGCCTATTATTGTTTTTGTTGTTGTTTAGGTAATATACTACCCAAAATGAGTTTTATCTGCAGATAATTCATTCAACATTTTTCAAGTTTTTTTGTCGTAACAATTTATGAAGAGTCTTAGAATTTCTGCAATACACACTCACATGATACAAATAGTCCCAAAAAGACTATATTTATAGTTTATAGTAAAATTTAGCTTTAATGTAATACATTTTCCTTTCAATAATTACTTTATAATTCTTACATTCATTTTGCTGTTAATAATCGCCATAGGCCTATATTTTAGGAACCTAATTTACAGTTTTTAAAGTCTGTGAAGACGCCCAAATCTACATTTTAGAGCTAAAAATTGGAGACCTGTACAAAATTATTTTTCATAATTTTCCAGATATCTTTTTCTACACACACATCTGATAATTTTATTTAAATAATTTATTGTTGGTTAACTTTCATTTAGGCTAAGTTTATTTTGCCCTCTATTATTATACACATTGTGAATTTAAAATCCATAAAAAATGTACTACAATAACAATTACCCTGTATCATTTACAAATTGTATGTTTCAGTAGGACAACAGTTTTGATCAATAGTTTAATATATGCCGCATGCAGAGTGAATTAGATTATTAGGTCTATAGTAAATACATAAGTGTGTTTCTGTCTACTCTGGAGAATGTGGATTACTAATATTAATTTGAATCCTAATAAAGCTTCATATGAGTGTAGATTTTGCAACGAGCATCTATGTTCCAGGGCATCTCCAGCTTAGGCCCATCAGCTGAACTCCCATTAGCCTCTCTATATGGATTATACAGGCTTTACGTGATCGGAGGACTAGCTGTACCTCGCTTCACTACATTTCCCTTGGAATTGCATTTACCAAACTGGAGAAAAATTGAGATTAATATTATGACCCATATCTGCAAATTACACATACAACCAACATCAATTAGTATTTTCGATATAAATCACGCTGAGTTAAACTCTTCAAAATCATTTAAATTAATAGGCCTACCTATTATTATTTCTCTACTTTTTACCAGTTTACATTTTCGACGCGGGTGGAAACTAATTACCATCTTCACCTATGTTTGCGGCTTTAATAGTTTCAAACTAGGTCGGGGTCGATTTATATTTTCAGGGCGTAAAATCCTGAGTATGACTTCCTTCGGAAAGGCAGCAAAGTCAGGGGTCATAGATTTACGACACCTTAAAGAACTTCAAGCCTGAAATAAGAAACCTCGGCGCGCAAAGTACGTGGCTATTTAACGACAAACCTGAATTGCGAAGCTAATGTCCTGAGTAGTTAAAGAGTTCCGTTAAATTAAGATGCTACAGCTACTACTGATACCGCCACTGCCATCACTTTAAATTACCAATTTGTTTTCAGTTAGAGAATTTAATACTCTGTACATAGCCTTAAATAACTGCATTTCAGGATTTAATGTAGGTTTACACGTCACCAGGAATATCAAAACCTTTGATCTAGCATTAAGAAATTTGGTTAAAACACTTAGCACATTTATCATTTTCTTCAAATTTCCTCAGAAAACGGGCCCAAAGCATGATCTACATGTGTTATTTTCTTTCTGTCATTGTGCGTATCTTGTGAGAGTCGTGTTTAAATTATATTTTGGTCTATATTATTATTATTATTATTATTATTATTATTATTATTATTATTATTATTATTATTATTATTTAATTTACGGACTTGGAAAAATAAATGCATGTAATGAATATTTATATTTGGGGACAAAAATTAGTGCAGATAGAAGTCATGATGCTGATATTAATGAGAATAAATAAAGGCAAATCTGCAATATTAAAATTAAATGGTGCTTCATGGGATAAGCATCAAGGCCTATGTTCTAAACAAAAACCAACAATTTTAATAGAATAAGGGGTGCAATGACATACGGCGCAGAAACATGAGCAATAAAATCTAGAACAGTAAGTAAATTAAATTCTGCAGAAGTGGGTTTTTGGAGGCGTTCAGCTGGAATTTCTAGTAGAGATAAAACAAGGAACAGTGTAATTAAACAAAAGGTGAACCATCAAACTTCAATTGTGGATTTCATAAATAAACAAACAATTAAAATGTAATGGTCATGCAAAAAGAATGACACAAGACAGATTCCCAAGTAGAATACTAGAATGGGTACCACTTGGTTGAGGAAGAGGACGGTCAAAAATAACGTGGATTGATGGTGTTTTGAGCAGCATGAGGGGAAAAGGATTGGACGATGGAGATTGGAACAACAGAGAGTTGTGGAGGAGAATGACAGTAGATTAATTGGGCGCAGGAGGATGTTGTAAAACCTGTTAAATAATTATTAAAATAATAATTATTATTACTAACATTATTTAGCTTTTTTTATTTAGGAATTGCAGTTGATAAGCAATATATAATATATAACACAAGTCCACCGCTGTGGTCTCGAGTTAGCGTGCTGCCTTGTCACGCAGCGGGCAGGGTTCGATTCCCAGTCGGGACAGGCTCTTGGGTGAGTTTTTTCAAGTTTTTTTCCCTCACCTGTAAGACAGATGTCAGGAAGCTTAGGGCCCAACGGTCCCCCAAAAATCATCCGGACATCATCATTCTTACCATTATCATCACCATCCTTCACCGGTGTCGAAAGCAACGGGAAGCCACACCTAAATTCCCTAGTAAAGGTGCAAAACATAGCATGAAAATGATATGATTGCAGTGAAAGATCTGCACTCGGGCAGAATTACTATGGATATAACACAATTTAAATAATAACAGAATTCATAATCTGATAATTACATTTCTAATACAGTAATAAGAAGGAAACGGAAAATAATGAAAAACAAATATAAATAAGGGAATTGGGGTTAATAATTAAATATAAATGCACTCGACAAAAGAGCGAGTAGATAAAATAACCGAGTGAAAATATACTTGAAGGATAGTATTATAGGAGGGTAAAAATTCATGAAGGAGCAGCAGGACGTTATGTTCTAACATGACCCGCAACTAGGTTGAATCGTATGATTTCATCTTCAACAATATTATCATCACCGTTATGATCATGGCAGGTAGATACGAATATTTAAGCAGGATTCTTATAGTATTATGTTTCCTTTACATTTGTTCCCATGGGCAATACACTATACAACTAGTGTAAGGGTATTATCACTAGGAGACAAACTTGAAATTGTTGATCCAAATCTCAGTAAAGAGAGACTGGTATAGATACATATAAGATTATAAGATCCAATAAAGTGAACACAGAGTAATTCCTTCAACCAATGCTAGGATAGAAATTCCTTCTCCCCCTCCATCGTATGCATTGCTACAAATGTAGCAGAAACTACTCAAATAGATAATGTAATGTATGTAAATATATTCCTGATGCACCATTTACTTAAACATAATGTCTCTTTTACGAGTATGGGGGGGGGGTTCCTAGTCTTGCTCGGTGGCTTTCAAACTTATCAAAGACCATGACGAACTCGGCGAAACGCGGTTACGACGATAGGATAAATATCAAGAGCTTGATATCTGTCGACAATCTTCCCTAGTCTGTATCCTGTATACCAGGTGTAAAAAATCTATCCAGTTTCCCATTATTTACGAGATTCAAATATCCAGACTGTGCATGAAGACAAACTGTCGTACTTAATGGTTTATCTTATCATGACAAAGTATAGTACATTTTAATTTCTTTTTGTTTATTTAAACTGAATATACATTTTCAAGATAAATAAAATAGGGTTATACTAAATAATAATCAAGCCTTTTGTGGTATATGGAAGTGAGTCTTTGGCCCTTCCAGATAATACATAACATACGTTAGGCACACGGGAGAGGAAAATACTCAGAATGATAAATGAACACATATTTGGAAAAAAGTACGTACCTGACGAACTTGAACAAATATAGGCCTGCAAATCATATAATAAGATGAAATTATAACTGATATATTATTATAAGAAAAATGGAACGTCCAAAACACGTTACAATGATGAATGATGTTAAAGTGCCCAAGACTACTTGTTTTTAGTGACCAAGATATTATTCAAAAGACCATAGCGTCAAAGAAGAAAATAGCCTACATATGCCATGTCGCGATAGGCCTCGAAGTCAATGGCCTACTCGCTAGCTTCTAATCTCTCATCCAAATATGTAATTTAAAAAGACGGTTGATCATTCAGCCAGAAGAGATACTTCATGTAAGTAGCATGACAGGTCCCCAGCTATAACTAGCTCACTGGCACTATCGAACCCATAGGTTCATGGCCGCGCGAACATAACCTCTCCACAAATCCCTATACTGAGCTACTGTTTTTCAATCATCCCATGTATAAACTGCTTCTCTCTAATCATTGTTGATGTTATTCTCGTACCTTATTCTTGGTCTACCAACCGGGGCGTTTTCCTTCTGGTTTTCCTACAACAAGCTTCCATGCTCCTCTTTCATTCCCATTCGTGCCACATGTCCTACCCATCGCAGTGTTTGGGACTTAACTGCTCTTATTAGGCCTATATCTGGTTTCCTATAAAGATCATGTCGCTCACTGATACGCAGTCTTTTCCATTGTTCTGTCTATTTCTCTTCGGTCCAAAAATTGTCCTAAGAACTTTATTCTCAAATAATTACTTGTAACATTTTCCCCTACCTTCAATTAAGGGTGCATGTTTCGCATCCAATTAACTGGGAGAATAACAGTTTTATATTTTTACAGTTTAACTTTTTTTGAGAAACGTTTGGACAAGAGTCCCTGCAATGCATAATAGCAAATAATTATATTAATGAGCCTATGTTTAAATTCTTTATGCATGTTATTCTTACTTGTAATTATTGTTCCTAGATATTTGAATCCAGCCACTTGTTCAAAATGTCCTCTATTTGTTATCAACTGTCCATTTCCACTAAATAATTTACTTCTATATGCGAATGTATATTTAGTTTTATTGGTGTTTACTTCCAGTCCCAATTTCTCAGTGTTATTCAACATAGTGTGCGTATTGGTGCTTAATATATCCTGGCTATCGCCTATTAATACATCATCAGGATAATCTAACTGCTTATTAATAACATTGAGTTGTTGGCCTTCTTCATCCTCTATCTAAAGATTTCATGGCATGATCAAGTACAAAAATATCCGAAATCTATTTGCCTACACGCACCCTCTTCTTTGTGTCATTTAGACACATTCGAATAAGTATAACTTTTTGGGAATTCCAAACTCCATCATGGGGTTACTACACACACACACACACACACATATATATATATATATATATATATATATATATATATATATATATACCTTTTTGAAGTCTACATTTAGTTGGTGAACAGTGTCATATTCTTTTTTTTTTTTTTTCTCAATATTTCTTATACTAAAAAAATCTTATGTTTTAAACCTGTTTCTTCTATATCCACATTGATGATCTCCTATTATGTCATCAGTATAGGTGGCGAGTCTGTTTACTTATATATTTGTTAGAATTTTGTGTGAAGTTGAAAGTAAAGAGATGCTCCCGTAGTTGTTGTAATCCGTTTTATCCCCATTCTTATAGATTGGTACAATAATCGATTTCTTCCAATCATTTGGAAGAGCCTCCATTTTCCTAATCATACTAAGCAACTAATGTACCTTGACTATCATGTTTTTCTCCCACTCATTTTAATCTGTTCTGCTGGGATCCCAACTAAACCTGATGCTTTATATATCTTCAATTTTTGTAATGCCATTTCAACCTCAAATGCACTTGGTTCTGTGACTAACATTTCTGCTGTCTGTAAACCGTCATCTTCAATATCCTGTCCTGCATGCACAATTAACAGTTGATTAAAGTACATTTTTCATCTATTTAATATGCTCCTGGAATCTGCCATCATATCCCCATTTTCATTCCTACTTATGTTTGTTTTAGCCTAAAACCCTTTCCTCTCTATTCTAATTCCCCAACATAATTATCTAATGTTCCTTTTTTTTTGCATTCATCTGAAGATCATTATTCTTCTCTCTCAAATATTCCCTCTTTTTAGTATTTAATAAGCTAGTGGTTTCTCGTCTAATGCCACCCAATTGCTATAAATTCACTTCATTTGGCTCGTGTAACCAATTCATTTTTGCTACCTCTCTTTTCTTTATAATGTCGGCACATTTCTCATCAAACCATTTCTCGTCCTGCCTCTCTTTTAATTAGCCTACGCTTTCTGATACTGAAAATTTAATAATATCACTTATGGTCTCTTATTTCTTATTTATATCAGTTTATTTCCCCAGCCTATAGCTATTATTTTTTTTATTCCTTGGCATGTTGGGTCGATATATATGCCATACTGTCCGATATTCTATGAGAAAATGGAATTTTGGCCAGTATGAGGAATTTGGGTAGATACAATAAGTAACGGCTCCAGGTTGAGTGGGGACCCCGACATGCTGACTACTCCAATACTGGCTGGATGATTGTCCACCTCTGTACATGAGAAATGTAGACGTAGAGGTATCATTCGCCTGATGATCAAGGGGCATTTAGACCTGTCGCGACATGGAGTACTAGTTTTTTTAACTATTTATATTGCAGATTTTTAACAAACATTTTAAGAGACTAGTGGAATCTGCCATTTTTAACTCATGTTGAATCGAAACATCTCCATATCCTCTTTGTATACCCACTTGAGGAAGAAGGGTGGGCAGTTCTCTGATGTATTTTACCGCACAAAAGGGGGGGAAGGGATAGAAATGTATTGAGCTAGGTTACGTATATTAGTATGCTAGTAGCAGCTGGGGCCAAATTCCTACATGGTATTAACAAAGCATGTTAGAGTAGTTTGGCTTTCTGCAAGTTGTTAGGTAACCGGTGGGGCGCAAAAGCCCTACCGGGGATTTTCAGGATTATAATCTGCGTAATCTTGTCCTTGCAGTATCTTACATCCTACTTACTAAATACTACAGTAACTCAAAAATCCACTTCACTTCATTGGATCAAGAACTTTCAATTAATTACCTTGTAGATTGCCTAATGCCTATATTGAAATTCAATTAAATATTAAAGAACAATGTTATTGGATGAACTTTGTTTTCATATACGGCCTACTATAACTCAGCGTTAGGATTTTCCGATGTTCAGTTAAATGTTTCTAATCACTATTTTATTAATGTTTGGATCGTGATAATCAGTCTGCCACTACCACCACCACTACTACAACTACTACTACTACTACTACTACTACTACTACTACTACTACTACTACTACTACTACTACTAATAATAATAATAATAATAAACTAATAGGAATATCGAAAACCGAGGTTCATGTCCACACGGACATAGGTCTATACCCTCATCTCACATAATACTTTACAATCACACTCTGTATAATTCACCTCCCTTAAAGCATGGTAAATGTTATTCTCCTATTTACAACTTGGTTTACCGTTTAGCGTCTTCTCCAGAGTTACCTAAAATGTTTCCATGCCCTTCTTTCATGCCCCAGTGGTGATACAAGACCTGCTCTTCAGTATCCCAGAGAATTATCTGCTTTTATTACGTTTGTCTTCCAATAAAGATTACGAAGCTCATTGTAATGAAATTTTCTCCATTCACCTGTCTGCTAATTTCTCTTTCGTCCAAATATTTTTTTCTAAATATTTTATTCTCAAATTCTCATAACATTTATCTTTTTAATAAAAAAAATACCAATTTTCGCAAGTATGTAGTATGAGTTGATGAATTGTCGTTTTTTATATTTAGTTCAACATAGTTAAATAGAAGTTGGGATAATTATAATTTTTATTATTGCTATCATTAACATAACCATAACGTCCATATCACTTCAGATATTTTGACTAATGTCGATCCATTTCTGTCTCAATTGTTCAGTAGCCTGATAAGTGTCCTGTGCACTTTTGTCGAATCAAGTACATCGCATAGTTTTTCACACAAACATTTAAACTATTATTATTTTTATTATTATTATTATATAGTAATATATTCAACTCGTGTCCAACTCAGGATCGTCGGGTTGAGGGATGAGATGAGAAGAAGCTCCTTATATATAATTCTGTGAATGAAAAGGAAGCCGGCGGACCACGCTTGACGCACCATCACAGGGGAATATGAACGAAATGAAATAAAATGGATAAGTATGGAGAAATAGTGGAATGAAATTGTGGTAGGGGAAAAATGGGAGAAAACCCAGAGAAAAACCTGTCCAAGTTCCGTTTTGTCCACGACGAAACCCACATGGAGTGACCGATACTCGATCACGGGGCACCAGCAGTGAGAGCCTAATCGCTTGCGCTATGGAGCCGTCCATTATTATTACTATTATTATTATTATTATTATTATTATTATTATTATTATTATTATTATTATTATTATCAGCATGTCCACCGCTGTGGTCTCGAGGTAGCGTGCTGCCTTGTCACGCAGCGGGCCCGGGTTCGATCCCCGGTCGGGGCAGTTTTTCTAGGTGAGGTTTTTATCGGGGTTTTTCCTCACCTGTAAGACAAATGTCAGGAAAACGTTAAGGCCCAAACGGTCCCCGAAAGCATATGGCCATCATCTTCATCATCATCATCATCATTATCATCTCATCACCATCATCCTTCACCGGTGTGGAAAGCAACGGGAAGCTACCACACCTACGCAATTCCCTAGTAAAGCTGCAAGCATAGCATGAAAATGCTATGATTGCAGTGAAGGACCTGTCTTCGGGCAGAATTACTATGGATGGATGGATTATCAGCATTTTTATGAATCTCTGAATTAAAATTTATATGTAGGCTCCTTTTCTAAAATTGTAGCACATAATAGTCCTGTATGAATGGAAGAGAAGGGGAAAATGGTTTTACTTGCAATAATCTAAACAAATAAATCAATACACTCGTACAATTAGCAAAATAAATAAATTAATAAATGAGCGTCTTCAAAACGCAGAGTCCCTGTTATAACCCACGACGCATGCTCCAAAAGTTAAAGCTGTGGTTCGCGATGTACGGCATTGTTAAATGTTTTAAATACGCAGTATTTGGTTTCAATCTTCTTGAATAGTTAAAAAGCAGTGAATGAGACATGTTTAACGTATACAGTATTACTCAAATAACGACATTTCGAATAAACTTCAACTCCCGTACATAATGTAAAAGTAAACAAGACAACCAAGTTTTAGTCGACTAGTATCTGATGTACGAGTAGCGTAGATCATTAAACCAATTAAAAAATGAGATATGTATTTCCGCAAAATACATCCTATAACATTTAATTCCAGCCACGTAATCTACGTCCACTTTACACTATTTTAAGTTATATTCCTGCCTTCGTAAACTCTATAACACTATTTAGTTAGCGGTATAAATTTAATTGTGTGTGCAGTACCACATTTTAATAATAATGCTAAAAATATATCCATCCATAGTAATTCTGCCCGAAGGCAGGTCCTTCACTGCAATCATAGCATTTTCATGCTATGCTTGCAGCTTTACTAGGGGATTATAGGTGTGGTAGCTTCCCGTTGCTTTCCACACCGGTGAAGGATGATTATGATGATGATGATGGCCATATGATTTCGGGGACCTTTTGGGCCTTAAAGTTTTCCTGACATTTGTCTTACAGGTGAGGAAAAACCCCGATAAAAACCTCACCCAGAAAAACTGCCCCGACCGGGGATCGAACCCGGGCCCGCTGCGTGAAAAGGCAGCATGCTACCTCGAGACCACAGCGGTGGACCTAAAAATATATATAATGAAATATAATATAGCTTCGTATATTTATGTATTTATTTGTTACGTATTAGTGAAGAAAAAGTTTATGCTTCAATTAAAATATTTAGTTTGTATAGGTCAAGTCCAGCCTAATAATAGCCCATAGATGATGGACAACAACAACGACAAAAACAACAACAACAACAACAATAATAATAATAATAATAATGTAGTAATACTTCCAAATAGTTACCTCGTTTTTTCTTTCATTAGAGTGGTCATACAGAATAAACTTCAAAGCTTTGCAAGAATTAAAAAAATTACCTCACCGGGAATCGAACCTGTTACCTCTTGCATATGAAGCAAGCCATAAGGCACTGAACTAAGTGTACGTTGGCTTACTATGCATAAAAGAATACTCTTAGTCGGAGGAAGGGTTACATATTTTAGCTCTATGCGCAATTAGTTTTATACTTGTGTGAATCACGCCTTAAAACTTGAAATGTTTGAGATCAAGAGTCCGCTCATTCCTTTTTTTTTTTTTGCTAAGTGTACATAAATACAGATCAAGAAAAACTAAAGTAATACCGTTACAAGTAATGAAAACGAAGTTTAATCACATCATGCATAATGCACCAACAAAATAGTAAATATGTACAGACTTTGAAATGATTGTTGGCGCACAGGTAACTTTCAAGTCCCAGAACGAAGCCACTGCGCATGACCAGAGGTCAGTTGTTTGGTTCACAAGTATACAACTATTTGAGAAAATAAAATCCGTTCTATTTCGTTATGTTTAGTGCAATGGAAAATAATTTCGCGCATATAAGTAGTGCGGTAAATGCTGTAAATAAACAAAGCAAAAAATAAATAAAACAAAACAAAGAAAATTAATTGAGATAAGAACGAGAGAGAGAAAAAAAAGCATGACAGCCGGATCGAACACGCGACCTCGTGCACGGGAAATAGAAGCTCCCTCCACTGGACCACTGCTAGAAATTGTCCGTATGAAGTCAAGCAATACTCCAGGACTTACTTGTATAATGAAATTATATATTAACTTCTCTTAATTTAAATTAATCAGACGCATTTTACATTAGTAGTGAAAATAAACAATCTTGTTATGTCTTGTGTTTTTAAACAAAGTAACAAGATTTTACTATCGTTATTCATTACATATATATATATATATACGAGCTGTTTCCTTTAATTAATTAATTTTCATATATATATATATATATATATATATATATATATATATATATATAAACTTATTTATACAACGTAGCCTGGTAATGTGATGGCATTATAAAAAATTACGACGTTATTAAAAATATCCTGACCAGAATCGAACCTGGGCCTGCGTCGTCGCAAGAAAGCATCTTACCGATTGCTAAACTGAAGCGAACGGTGCAAATACTACATCAGAAGTAAGCGCTAATTTACTATTGATTGGTTTAAGAGACCCTTACTTGTTTTCAATCATCTGATAACTCTCTTAACTTAGAAATTCAATTAATAAATGTATTTGTTGAAATTCTTTCAATAACGATTGGTATAAATCTATGATTGGGCCCTTATGCCGTCGGATTCGACCTCAAAGGAGACAGCACATGTAACAACTTACTAGTGTGAATCGCTCTTCAAAACTTTCAACTTTCCACCAAGAGTTGCGTCATCATTTTTTTCAAAGGCTGTACATGTTGATTTTACACTATTTAAATTATATAGAGATATCAGGAGCACTATTTATTACTATTCAAGCTACTACATTGATGGTAAGTAGTTATGAGAATGCATTTGATTGTATTTTTATTCTATAAAATGCTTCTCTACTCAGAGTGAATAAAATGTATAGTTGGTATGCACTCATGCATATGAATGAGCCTTTTGTCTCGGACTTAAAATTACTATTTGTACCCGAACATGATTTAGACTGAATACCTTTTGCAAAATTTATATACATTTCTGCATTTACCATACATACGCATTTTATTTATCTCTAACCTTACAATGTTGTTAAACAGTTTACTATTTTGTATCTTACTAAATCAAAACAAGAAAAGAAAAAAAAAATGAAATTAGCACCTTCAGAAACATGAAGCTGGTGGTGATAAGTGTGCAGTTATTTATTTTAAGAAAAAATTACATTTAAAAAAAATTAACTTGAAAGGAGTAAAAGAAGCTACAGACAAACTCATTGTGTTCTTGTGTCCATGAGCGGGGTTGGGTGTTCTTTTTTTTAAGCATACCTCTCTATTTATGTCCCGCGCCTTTGTCGGGTGGTGTAAGGCATGCAGAGCTGCGGTTCTTGACCTGGTTTGAATACCCACGGGGAAGAATTTTTCTCATGGAATTTTGGCCAGTATGGAACCGGTGCCCACCCAGCAGCAAAATAAATTTGGGTTGATACGATGAGTAGCAGCTCTAGAATGAACCAGTTATAACGGCTAGGGAACTCGACACGGTAACCATATGCCTTCCCTGTACTGGCTGGATGATCGCCCGCCTCTGTGATTAACACACTAGGATGTGAGGCCAGCAGTCATTGTAGGTCCGTCGAATCTATGGAGTTATGGAGTCTATTTAAGCCTACCTATTTAACAGGTTTATTTTTACCAGTTTCATATTCCTGCACCCATCGCAATGATTTAGCTTTGTCATTTTTTCTCATTATTCTAGTCACCATATTTCAATTCATTCTTCCTCAAGTAGCTTAAAATTCCACTTATCCTGATTTTTTTAACTTCCTCTTCTCCTCCTACCAGGAGGAATCTATTGCAGGTTTTTTTGGAAGGGGGATTTATTTTGAACCATCCTTTAATGTCAAAACAACTATGCAATTTTTGCAATACCTATTAATGGTATTTGAAATGTATCTTCTTCTGATAACTGTGTTCTCCCATATGAATTCTGGCTTAGATTTTATTTATTTCATAATATAAAAATCCCTGGGACGGCCTAGAAGATTCTTCGTCTATCAGTCGGCTGCTTGACCTCAGATTCACATATGCAATTTAAAGTTAGAGATGGAAGATCATTCATCAGATAATTAAATAAGTGCTCAGTATCTCCAGTCTCCCAGTCGTTATAGCGAGTTTTCTAATCGTTGGGCCCTTACATATTGTAACTATCAAAATTTCTCACGATGCATGGCGGGGACTTGTCTCATACTGGACGAAATTCCAGGAGAAAATTCTTCCCCAGAGGGACCTGAACCACCGTACTATATCGTAGCTCTGCGTCAAATCATGATGCCCTAGAACGTTCCGCTATGGCGCGGGACTTTATAGCAAACAGCTAAGTAATTTACTGTCACTATCGAACCCGGAGATTGACTGCCTCGCCGACATTAACTCTCTGTATGTGCCTATCCTAAACTAATTATATTCCAATAATTCTCTGTATGATTCACCTCCCTCATACATGGTTAATGTTTTTAACTTACCTCCTTTTTGGGCACTTTCACTGTGGTTTTCTTGCAAAAA